>JAVTVY010001414.1:0-34138 GCA_036873755.1 Hanleya hanleyi
TTTTCAAAAATTTCACCGATTCGCTCCGGGACGCTTCCTATCATGTTTGTCTTGACGAGACTAAGAAAACAAATCCAAACAACCATACCGCAAATGTGGAGAAGTAGGTTTCCCAGGATGGTCCTATACCCCCCATACCCCATATAGGCATTTTCACGTAATTTAGAATAAAGTCCGTGTTCCGTATTTTTTCAGGAAAAATTTTACATACACCCACTCTGGAACTAGGGGGAGATAACTCTATTGATAGGCAAGCCCCGTTAAGCCCGGCGACTTATATACCCCCATACCCCATATAGGCATTTTCCCGGATTTTTCGATAAAGTCCGTGTTCCGGGGTTTTTTTTCAGGAAAAATTTTACATGCACCTACCCATGACTGGATGCCCCTTCACCTAGGCTTCACATGGATACCTCATACAACTCCATCGGCCCATTAGGGGCTCCCCTAGATACCAAAACGTCTATTCCCATACCCTTTGGCCACCGCGCATGCGCAGAATGCCGATATTTCAACCCCACACCCAGTCCATCAGATGCCCCTTCGCGAATGCTTCACTTTGATACCTCACTCGACCCAATCGGTCCATTAGTGGCTCCCCTAGCTCCAAAACGTCTATTTCCATACCCTTGGGCCACCGCGCATGCGCAGAATGCCGATATTTCAACCCCACACCCAGCCCGTCAGATGCCCCTTCACGAATGCTTCACTTTGATACCTCACTCGACCCCACTGGACCACTAGTGGCTCCCCTAGCTCCAAAACGTCTAGCGGGGCCCATACAGGGTCCAGTTTTCGACACTAGGTGACCACATTCCGACGAAATGGCCAGTTTTCGACACCGGATGTGCCGCCATCTTGAACATATGTGCCGCCATCTTGGATCTGTCCCATAATGCACCGGGTCAAAATACTCGCTTCTGATTGGACGAGAGCTCTGTGACGGATTTGAAATACTCGCTTCTGATTGGACGAGAGCTCCGCATTGCGTCTGCGCATGCGCAGAATGATATTATGTCAACCCCACACCCAGTCCATCAGATGCCCCTTCACGAATGCTTCACTTTGATACCTCACTCGACCCCATTGGACCATTAGGGGCTCCCCTAGCTCCAAAATGTCTATTTCCATACCCTTGGGCCACCGCGCATGCGCAGAATGGCCCTATTTCAACCCCACACCCAGCCCATCAGATGCCCCTTCACATAGGCTTCACTTTGATACCTCACTCGACCCCATTGGACCATTAGGGACGCCCCTAGCTCCAACACGGCTATTTTCATACCCTTGGGCCACCGCGCATGCGCAGAATGCCGATATTTCAACCCCACACCCAGCCCATCAGATGCCCCTTCACGAATGCTTCACATCGATACCTCACTCGACCCCATTGGTCCATTAGGGGCTTCCCTAGCTCCAAAAAGGCTATTTTCATGCCCTTGGGCCACCGCGCATGCGCAGAAGGCCGATATGTCAACCCCACACCCAGTCCATCAGATGCCCCTTCACGAATGCTTCACTTTGATACCTCACTCGACCCCATCGGACCATTTTATCTAGGGACTACTTTTTCTCCGCGGAAGGTTTTTCCCGCGACCGAATCACCGCCAAAACTGCTGCCAGACCGCATCACCGCGGATGAATACATTCCCTGCAGCAATTGGAACTCTCCTGTGTTGGAGGTAGCTTTTGGTCATTCTGCCGGAACTATAGTACACTTGACCTCTCCTCCTCAAATCCTCCTCAAATGACCTCTACATCCGGGTGAAAGGATTCTTGAAATAGGTTTTATATACTACTCACGCGGTGATTTCGTCCAAAAGGAGACATATTCGTCATCTCAGGAAAACACTAGGTGATTACATGTAGGGAACCTTGTTGAGCCTGGAAAAGCTACCTGGCAAGCTGTATTGCACACTGCATTCCCTGTTTGAAGATTCTTACATGCCGAACTGCCCCAAAATGAGGTTAAAATTGCTCAAATCCATATAAGATATCGCTAGAATGATCGCGCTGATATCATTATTTTTACCAGTATAGGTTATATTCTTACATCCAGAAACTGACGACAGCCATTCGGCATTCAGCAAGACCAAATATGGTCGTGGTCGCCTGACTTTTATGGCGAAATCTGCCCTAAAGTTACCCGACCCTCATTTTTGGGCAAAATCTGCACAATGTGTTTGTTTTTTGCAGAGACCGCGATTTGGCACAATCATCTTGCTCAACATCTGTATTTTGGGTCCAACGATGCAATTTACATCTCACTGATCGTCATACTGGCGTCATTTTAAAGTCATGAATTCCAAACGTCAGTCTCGAAATTTTTGTCTATACTTATATATTTAACTGAATACACATGCTTCTGTTGAAATAGTATAGTTGCCTGTCTTTTGTGGTAGAATAAAATGAACAAAACCTCTACGCAAGCGGAAAACGGTATAATGGTGTATATTAGTGATTTATGAAGTCACTAAAAGTACCACAGGTGATTAACATTGCATAATTATTAGCTTCACGTCACATTTTGGCTTCTTAGTGCAGGAACATATGTCGACTCTCGTCGACTTTATGACAAAAGAGATGATTACAATTTCGACATCGTAAACTATCCCTTTCTGGACAGTAATATTCCAGTGGGACCTGCATACGGCGTATACGTATCTCGCCTAGTAGCATTTGCTAGATCCTATGTTAAATGTGACGATTTTAATCAACGTCACAAAACATTGTTGCAGAAACTCATAAAACAGGGCTATTCCACCAAGCGCTTCCACTCAAAGTTTCTCAAACTTGGCGATACATATCGCATGCTGATAGCAAAATACGAACGTAGCGTGCAAGATCTATGGCGCTACGTGTCTAATTCTGCTTAATCCGGGGCTAGGGGACGTATGAACCCATGTACTTCAAGATCCTCGTGGTGCTCATATGAACAGTCACAATCAAAGTGTGACTGAGATACACCATTCTCTAGATGACGACTTTACAACGATTATTGTGGATTAAGAATACTGATCAGCGATACGGATTTTATATTTTTGGAACATCATGATGTCTTGTCGGCATCATTGAAAACTGTTGACCGTTTCTCTCTTGCAGGAAACTAGCCTATGTTTATGTAACTATGATTATCTTTTTGAATTTGGTGCCAATACTGTTATATGGAATAGGTCTTTGGATTATAAACGCGGATATTCTTTAATGGACGACGGCTGAATTATGAATGACGGACTAGACGCTTGTAATTTGAGTATTTTTTTGTTTGTGAATTATTGGCAACATGCATTTTCTTATAGATTGAACCTTCTTGATTAAGAAAATTGCTGGTGCCAAGTTTTCTTCCTCAGTTTAAAGTAGTTTGGGTTAACCCTTTATATCCTGGGTGATAGAGGGTTTGGGAATTTAGCGCTGTGTTGAACTTTTAGCGGTCACCAGAATGAGCCAAGCTTCCTGGGTTTTAGAATATTATGTTGGGCTAATTTTGAACCTAATTTTGGAATTCAAGTGATTAACCATCATGCTTTCATTTTAAAAAGCATGTGGCGCTCATGTGGGGCATCCATAAATCGCGCCTTCTCAGGCTGTTCACATAAAATGCATTATTCTTAGCCCAGTGTGCTAATTTTATAACAGCAAGGCATCTCACGTCAGAGCCTATCGGCTTACACACAGTTTGAATATATTTGCATAATTTTCGGCTTAAAATAGGACGGTTTAATTCAAAATGGCGGACATGTGAGGTCATCTGAAAATCACACTTTTTCATGTTTCTCTATAGTTAAGGCATTATTCTTAGCACATTGTGCAAATTTATCAAAACCGAGGGATCTCTAAGCATAGCCTAACATCCTATACCCATTTTTAATCTATTTACATATCCCTACAATTAATATTTGATGGTCAAATTCAAAATGGCGGCCATATGGAGTCACCTGAAAATCATACTTTATCATATAGCTCGTATAGTTTATTTCATTTCGCTTAGCTCACTGTGCAAAGTTATCAAAACTAAAGCATAGCCTAGCATCTTACGTCGATTTTGAGTGCATTTGGTTTTCTCCAAAATTAACATATTCAGATAAAATTCAATATGGCGGTCAAATGGGGTCATCTGAAAATCATACTTTTTTCATCTTGCTTCTACACCTCAAGGCATTATTCTTAGCTCATTGCGCAAATGTATCAAAACTGAGAGATATCTAAGCAAAGCCTAAGAGCTTACGCCCATTTTGAATATATTCGCATATCCATAAGGTAAAGATTTAGCCGTTAAATTCAAAATGGCGGTCATATGGGGTGTCTGAAAATCATACTTTTTTCATCTTGCTCTTGTAGCTCAAAGCAATATTCTTAGCTCATTGTGCAAATTTAACAAAACTGAAAGATATCTAATCATAGCCTAAGAGCTTACGCTCATTTTCAATCTATTTACATATCAATAAGATCAAGATTTGACAGTTAAATTCAAAATGGCAGTCATATGGGGATAGACTAACATGGATAGCCTAACATCTTATGCCCATTTAGAAGCTATTTGCATATCCCCAAGATCGAACAATGCTGGTAAAATTCAAAATGGCAGCCTTGTGGGGTCATCTGAAAATCCTGCTTATCCATGTTGCTTGTATAGATGAAGGCATTATTCTTGGTTGATTGTGCAAATTCATCAAAACTGAAGGCTCTTTCGTCACAGACAAACAGCTCGTGGAAATTTTGAATCTATTGGTTGACTTTTCAGATTAAAAATGATTGAAATGATTCAAGATTGGAGAGAGAGAATAACAAAACAAAACAAATCATTATTAAGACTTCATGTACGCCATTTTGAATTTATCTTTGAATAATTGTTCTAGAATTCTCCAATTATGCCATATTCAACGCTTAGCTACTCCAGTATGCACACTTATGGTCCCCTACCCTGATGACGTAGTATATCTGCCTCAATCACGTGATGTCTTGTGTATTCATTGATCTGCATGACACGTAAACACTTATTCAGAAACTAACATCGCTTATATAACACAAAACCAATTAAGTTGCCATTGTCAAGGCTAGCGCATGTGCCGCAATGCGTGAAGTCCTATATGTAACCCGATACACCAAATTATAGCTTGCTCTTTAGTCCTGGACTGGCAATTAAGTTGATGTCATATTACATGAGGGAGGTGACAGGCGAATTGAATTGTATAAAGATCCTCACCAGTCATTTAATTATCATGGATGTTGGGGGCCTGCATTGCATCAAGGGATAGAAGAGGGGTTTTATTGTTATGGATGTAGGGGACCTAAGTCATCAGGCTTGTGGGCAATTCGCATCATATACTTTGTACATGTAGTTTCAAACATTAATTTTCATACACACTTTTGAGAATATATGCTGTTCCATTGTAATTTCAAGGAATATTGGACGCCATATTGGATTTTTTTGTCAAAATACATGTATCAATTTTCAAGAATAACAAAACAATGTTACTATTTTGTCATATTCAAGTAAATAAACACAGTAAACATAGTATCATAGAGAGTTGAATGCGACCATGGTACCACACTGTTATAAATTACCGTTATTTCACAGTAAATGTATGTTGGAGGTTACAGTACATTTAATCGTAAACACACTAATCTGTAAATTGAGCTGTGATATTTCAGTTAACTTCCACTGAAATGGGTAAACTGCGCACAAACGTAACATAATATTCGTGGTTTCTCGGCAAGGAGGCTGATATTTTTGCACACGAAACGCCCAGTGCCAGGAAACATCCGACACCAGCGTTGTACGATACAGCATTCAGAGCATTATCAAAACACGCAATGGAAGGGACGCGCCGCTAACTTTAATTTTCGGTCTATAATACGGTTTGGTTTTTGGTTTGTCTAACTTGGAGAAGTGCCCCACTAACAAATCGTATATTTGTGTAATACCAGCTGCAGTGTAGCTGGTTACGGAAATTGAAATTTCACTCATGATGAGTTGTGCCTAGGCTACACCCACCATAGATTGTTTGGCAAACAACCGAATTATGATAGAAGAAAACCAGGGCATATAAAAAATAACCCTGAAAACTCCTCGAGAAGCACAAGGAAAAACCATCACTCCTTCTCCGGCATCTTTTTGGGTGTGGTTTGGAAGGGGGGGGGGGGAGTATTTATCAGAGTCAGACTGCCGCACTCAACACCTGTCATCGAGCGAAGATGTGTAATGTGTTTATACATAGGATTGAGTATCAGCGTACAGCGCCTACATCTACCTAGTATAATCCGTGGCGTGTCCGACTCCTTCTCCTCCTCCTCCTCCTCCTCCGCTTTACTCACTGCACAGCGGGTCGCATAGGTGTGGCGCGGGATAAGGTGGGACGAGAGACCTGGGGTTTTCACTACCTGAGATTCCATGGGCCAGGCTTACACCCTACAGTAGAATGGGTCGACTGCGCATGCGCGATGAGTAGTGCGCGATGAGTAGTATAGAAAGGGCACGCGATTTCTCTATAGGTGTGGCGCGGGATAGGGTGGGGCGAGAGACCTGGTGTTTTCGCTACCTGAGATTCCATGGGCCAGGCTTGCACCCTACAGTAGAATGGATCGACTGCGCATGCGCGATGAGTAGTGCGCGATGAGTAGTATAGAAAGGGCACGCGATCTCCCTATCCCTATAAACTGACCCATGGGGGTGAATGAACCCATGGGGGCGAATGAACCATGGGGGTGAATGAGCACTCGTCATTCCTAAAGTGGGGGAGCGGGATAAAGGTGGATCAGCGAAAAATATAGCATTTTAGATTGTTTTGAGATATTGATATTGATCTCAAAAATGATATTAAACGTTGTATTATTTACTTAATAAATCACTAGTATACACTATTATACTGCCTTAAAGCTTAAAGTTTTCCTTGTGTGTCCAGTTCTTTCATTGTTTCTATCACAAGCATGACAAGGGGCATACAACTACTATACTGCATCAGACAGAACTTTTACAGCAGTCTGTTAACCCATAAACAGTGTGGATAATAAGCTTGTTCGTTCGATGACGATTGGAATCCATGACGTCACTGTGATGTCAGTATGATGACCAGTGAGACATACGTTGCATCGTTTGATACATCATGACCCAAATACAGGTTGTTGAAATTTCAGCTCTCTATTCGCGAAGATGAGCCAGATGGTAGAGCCAAATTGGCGTCTCTACAGAATATTTTTTGGCAGATTGTGCAGAAAAAAGGAAAAAGTATAGGGGTAACTTTATGACGGATTTCGCCATAACAATCGGGTGACCATGGTCATATCTGATATTGCTGAATGCACAATGGCTGTCGTCAGTTTTCTGGATGCATGAAAGTAACCATCTCGTTGAGATAAACATATCAGCGAGTTAAATGAGCAATTTTTTATTATTTATTTTTTTCACCTCATTTTGGATGAAATCATCGCGTGATACCAATGTAATAAAATTTTTATGACTTTTTCCCGGGTGTAGGCTTGGACCTGTTCAGCACCTTCAATTTGGAGCCAAATATGGAGGCGCAGTTACATATTTGGCAATTATACATTCGTTTTATCAATTTCTTTCAATTTCAAAAGTTGGACAAAATATCGAAAATTCGCATTTTTCGTTCAAAATGCAGGATCTCTGACCACCAAGACGCGCGTTTCCAGACTCAGCACAAAGCTCTGATCTAGACAATATGCTCAAACCTTTTGGCCTCCGACGTACAATTAGAAGTACAATACCTCTTGGATTAGTATAGTATCAAAGCTATGGAGATATAGAGTAATCAAGTTGAGAGAGGAAGAATTAATGGATGCCATCACAAAGGCCTTAAAGGGGAACCAATCGGTCTAGAGAAAAGGAAGTACTCACAATTCTGAGTAAACTGCCGTTTACCGCGTGTAAGATACTTCAAACGGTTGCTGAAATATTGGAGTCTGGAGTATAAATCTGACGTTCAAGGAATTTATGCAAATGAGATTTTGTGATATCACTTCGGATAATGACCTAAATTCTTACTGGTAACAGAGCTAGGAGTTTAATGACATACAAACTTCTAATAATGATTCTTTATACAATTACGCAAAATATATGACTTTGTTTTAGGAAACATTCCAATTTTTTTTAGAAATACGGTTACCATAGCAACCAGTTACTAAGGGGTTTATTTTGAAAATTGTGCAGGTTATAAAATCTTAATTACTGAATCTGCGATAACAAATGTCTATGCGTTTCTTACTCATTAAAGAAGAAGTACTTTTATACTGTTAAAGTCCCTGAAATAAAGCGCTTGGTGACGGGTTGCTATGGTAACCATATTTCTGAAACTATTGGTAAACAAGTGACATCAGTGATATCCAGTAACCTGTAAAAATATTAATCAAATGCAAAACAGACAGAATTCTATGTATCTTAGAAAAGAAAATATACCTTTACCTGTCTAGTTGAGTCTCTCCAGTTAAATTTGTGACATCATCAAAGCTCATTTGCATACCAAATTCGTACCAGACCCAACATTTTTTGAAGTACAATATCCCAGCAACCAGTCGGAATACTTTCATGAAACAAATATTTAAATTTTCAGAACAAATATGGCAACAATCTCTCCCTCAGAATTTTTAATTTTCCATTTAGTTTCCCATGATAAGACAGCAACAAATTCCCATAGATTTAAGCTTACGGATTATGTAGCTTTCAACTTTTAATGACCGCACTGCGGTGGTCTAATGGTTAGAGCGTCGGCCTCGTAAGCGGTAGGTACTGGGTTCGATCCCAGGCCGGGTCATACCTAAGACTTGAAAAATGGAACTTGTTGCTCCCTCGCTTACGCTCAGCATTAAGAGGATAGAACAAGGACTGGTTCGCTCAGTGTCAGTATAATGTGACTGAGTGGGGTGTCATGTCTGCCTACGGCATGATATTTCAGTGGGACAGCACTATAAAATGGCAGCATTAGATCTGCTCTGTTACAAGTAGGTACCCCTGCCCCTCCCCCTCCCTTCCCTTCCCCGTCGTGATATAGCTGAGAAAATGTTGAAAGCGACGTTAAACCCGATTCACTCACTCACTCACTCAACTTTTAATGGATGACACTTTGAGACTATGTGGGTCTGAATTCTCTAAAACACATTATTAAGTTAAATATTCATTGCCCTGGATGTATGAAAGTTCTGTAAACATGGCAAACCAGAGCAATGCAAGTACGTCAACAAGTGCCTCACTCGCTCTTTCAAGTGCTGTCATAGACTGGATGAGTCTCTATTTCATATGAACTATTTAATAATAGTAAAATGATCTTTAATGTAAATATACGTTTGAAATAAATAATAATAAAAAATGACAAAATTATTTTTGAAATAGAGACTGGACGATTTGATGGGTTTCGTCATGTAAAGATTCCATCTGAAGGCGTGGTTAGTCTGGACGATTGACATGTTTTTACCTTCGGTCGCAATATTTGTTTCAGTTTCATTCTAACGCCATACTGCGACGTCTCGGCAGTAACGTCATTTCCATTTTAATGAAGTTAAGTTATTTTTAATTAAAAAAATAACGTCAGAAATTAATATTTGGCATCACCTACTAGCCAATATAAACCCAAAGTCAACAATAGAGTTGGTTACGTCTGGTGCTAATAACTTTTACCATAACCTTTTCATTGATCACATTATTAATATTTCAAGTAAGTTAGACACGTATTCCACATTCAAGGAGGACGTCTCATTGGAAAGTTACCTTGTCCACACTATTCATTTCAAACACCGAAAAGCGTTCTGCCGTCTACGTTTGAGTAATCACAATCTGATGATTGAAACTGGACGACATCATACTCCAATTATTACACGTGATAATAGAATATGCAGATTATGTCATACTAGTGCGGTAGAGGATGAAATGCACTTCATTCTCTACTGTTCCCATTATTCTGTTCTAAGAGTCGAATTATTTTGTGAGCTCGTTGCTGTTTATTCCGATTTTTCTGCTCTACCGCCAGTCGATCAGTTTAATGTTATAATGAGAAACAATTATTCTCCACTTTGTGAAACTATCTGTGCATATATCTGTAGGGTTTTTTTCAAGTCCTCTCTGAAGCAGTTCAACGAGATATGTCTTAATTTAGCTAAATAATATATAGCCCTCACGAGTATGAGGGCTATAGGTCGGCCCCAGTCACCTCCAGCGAGGGTTTTGGATAATTTTATTACGAATCACCCACCTGTGAAACTGCCGTACATCTAATCTCTATCCCCTCCTGCGCACTATTTTAAAATCTTGCGCACTATTGTGGAAAAGTAACGAATATATCACCGTCAGAATTTTCCAGTTGACAACTTCCACTTTATACGCGCCATGTTCAATTGCAAACGGCCCAGCACACATATACCGTGACGTCACCAACATGGCGCGTACTGAGTTGAAGTTTTCGACCGGAAAATTCAGACGGCGATATATGCGTCACTATTTCACAATAGTGCGCAACATTTTAAAATAGTGCGCAGGAGGGAATAGAGATTAGATGTACGGCAGTTACAGAGGTGGGTGATTCGTAATAAAATTATCTAAAATTATCTAAAACCCTCGGGCGGTGTACCGGGCGCTACCGGACGCTTTTTAATCACACCCCTTCTTGCTAGCTTTAGGTTCCCATACTATTCCGCAACCATGGCGCACAGATTCCATAGTCGTACATGTTGCACTTTCGCATTGTGAGAGAAATGCTTTTTCGCCTTCTTAACAAAAGAGCAAATTTAAGGGTACGGCACTATGAACACACACGTGATACACATTAGCCAATAGTATGAGTTGGCAGCTCTCGGCTGGTAGCGCTCGGCTGGCAGTTCTCGGCCACAGAAGAATTTGTTTTCGTTTTGAGAGAGGGGGAAAAAATGACAGTGCCGAGCGCTGCCACCTTATATTTTTTTTTTCCTTGTGATAACAAAATGAAATGAAAGTGAAATGAAATTAAAATCAAAATGAAATGAAAAGAAAATGAAAATGAAATTTAAAAAAAATGAAATGTTTTTTTTGTTTAATTTACCGGTAAGTAAAAAAATATATAACAAAACGAAATGAAAGTGAAAACGAAATCAAAATGAAACGAGAAGGAAACGGAAATGAAATTTAAAAAAAATGAAATGAAAATGAAATAATATGGAAAACATATTTCAATTTAAATTAAAAAAAATGATAAAAAAAATAGAAAGAAGAAAATAGAAAAAAACGTTAAAAAAGTTACATTTATGGAATGGCAGCTGTCGGCCACCATACTGGAGTAATCGGACTTTATCGGCGTAGTCGATCGTCTAGCCTCGCCAGCGTCAGGTTCACTCGACACGGTCTCGGATAATGTAGGACATTAGTACCTCGTAGCGCACTGCTAAGAATCCATATTGGCATCCATGTTGAAAGCACAATATCACGACGAAACTCCGAACAGCGCATGTCAGCTGTATGACCTCCGTTACTATGGACCAGGTTGGAGATCAACTCGAGAAGAAAAACCAGGAGAATCACCTCAAATTAGAAGAGATCCTTCGCTGATAGAATCAAGGAAATATCAATTTCATTTGGATATGTATTTTATCTCCTGATAAGGGAGAAATACATCGAGGGCTATGTAAGCGGAAACACGTCCTATAGCTTGTGATGTGCCTCACGTGCGGCGGATCACGGTTTACATCTGAGAGCTGTAAAATCCTTACACCATAATTTATGGCGCGAGGTACTATGACTTCGACGGAATATGCCGAACAGTCGCGAATGTGTCAGGTTATGTTGGCGATGTTAATAAATATCCCGCACCGTAGTTAGACTTCGGAGGTGACTGTTGGCGCCTGAACAGTTGTATAAAACAGATAACAGAAATACTTCACATAAGTTTCACATTATTTTTGCATCGACCTTTGACACAATGAGCACATTTTATTTTCTAATAAACTAATAAAGTATAACTTATACAACTATTTTTTTGGTGTTCCTGAAGACTTGTATAATAGTGTTTTTGATGTGTATACGTGTGTTTTTTGCGTATCTTCGAATGCTTAAATCGCGTATAAGTTTTTCATAAGAATGAAAATAGACAAATAAAATATGTATATATCAAATTGAAATAGAAAATGAGTACTCTGATGTGCCACGTGCATATTCTAAAACAACAAATATTATTTTAAATACGTACTTACGTATATTTACAATAAAAGCTTTTTTAATATTTATTAAACTTCTGTAAATATAGTTAAATTGTCCACTTTATGCTTTATACAAATAAATTTCATTTTTCTATTTTAAAACTGATATAATACTGTTCTTATTGGTGTATCCTCGAGTTTACCTCATCTGTTAATAAATCCGAGGGAAAAATATGTATGATAGTTTTTTATAAGAATATCGACAAACAAAATATAACTGTAAGCTAGAGGATTGAGAGATTTAGGCTTGCGGTCGAATTCAGAGCCAAACTTATATTAATAATAAGAGGTGGAAAATATGATCAAATTTTTATCAACCTTTATGATCAAATGATAATCAAAAGGTGTCAAATATGATCAGAGGTCTTTGGATTATGGACGCGGAAATTATTTAATGCACGAAAGCTGAATATTGAATGACGGACTAGACGCTTGTAAGTAAGTCAAGTTAAAACAGGACCATACTCATGAAGTTGAATTTATCTTAAATTTATTTAATGAATATTAAGTTAACACAAAACCTCTTTTTACATATTTTCTACTCAAATTTCATCGGTAATGATACAATAATACGTGGTGAATATTTCTGGCATATTGAACCATATGTCATATCAGTAGCTAAATTGAAATCATTTGTCGCGTGATGAATGAAATAATGTTGGAAGCGACGTTAAATACTATTTACTGACTCACTCTTAATTGAAATCATCGCCCTGGGGGCGGGGGAATGCCCCCCCCCCCCCCTCCTACCAAACTTTCTGCGCTATCTCCGGAAGGACAAAAACTGGAGAACTGAAACTCCTTGACTTTATAGTTTATCATATTGGGGTCATTTTGCATAACCCCCGAGCAGGGGATCATGGGTAAATTCAAGATGGCGCCCACTACCAGAATAGTGATGTTTTTGTCATATTTCTTCAAAATTTCTGATTTTCCGCAACGAAAAGCGGAAAAAACTATTTTATTTCACATCACATTAATATTTACTAATTTATCATGCAGCTTAACCCGGGGCTAGGGGCCGTATGAACCCATGTACTTCAAGATCCTCATGGTGCTCATATGAACAGTCAAATCAAAGCGTGACTGAGATACATCATTCTCTAGATGACGACTTTACAGCGATTATTATGGATTTTGAATACTGATCAGCGATACGGATTTTATATTTTTGGAACATCATGATGTCTTGACAGCATCATTGAAAACTGTTGACCGCTTCTCTCTTGCAGGAAACTAGCCTATGTTTATGTATACTATGATTGTCTTTTTGAATTTGGTGCTAATACTGTTATATGGATATGGAATAGGTCTTTGGATTATGGACGTAGATATTCTTTAATGGACGACGACTGAGTTATGAATGACGGACTAGACGCTTGTATTAGCGAGTTCCGATGTGATAATGATTCCGTTTGAGCCATAATATACTTTACTTTTGGACACTACGCGTCATTGCCTTTTATGGATATCCAGAACATAATAAAGCATTTCAAGTTTGAATGTTTTGTGAATGATCTAATTTTGTAGAACGAAGAAAGAAACTTTCCCCCTCGTACAGTCAAACAAGGATTATCATATCAAGGTCTTGGGATTTCAGGTAAGACATATTTCTATTTGAGACACAAGCATTTTCAAGTTACACCAAAATGTTTAACCTCGTTTTTTTTTAACAGACGTCAATTCATTTTTTTGTACCAAAATAGCAATATGAAGCCGATAAGAGCTCGACTTGAGCCCGCAGGAGCTGATTACAATATACAAATATACAACCATCAATACACACTTATGGAAATGTATCAAAACAGCATTTGACAGTCCATGAGGACTATGTGTAATGTAATCACTCCAAATATAAGAACCTTGATTTATTGGGGGGGGAGGGTAAGTATAATCATGTACTAGCTGTTTTCCTGCACTGAAAGCAATTGTGAATATAGTGTGCAATAATTGATGAGATATCTTTTGTTGAGTCAAAAAACTTTTCAAAAGGCACAGAAACGTCATTTTAAAGGTAGAGGTATTGAATTGGTTTTGTTTGTAAAAAAAAAGACAAACAAAACAAATTCAGTTTTGTTCTTTTTTTTGGAATGCGGTGCTGTCTCAGAGAGTTATATAAGGGGCGCTCAAGCAAAAAATGAAAATCGCTCTCCAGTCTATAAACGTACTGTATTGAAAGCCTAGTTTGAAGAGATAGGCCAAGATAAGTGCAAGGCAGATGTTCAAACAAGGGCGAGCTATATGCTATTTCTGTCTGTGCAAAAATCACCCTAATTTTCTCGCTGTTCAAAATATAGTAACATGTGGTACTTTTTATTTGCCTATTTTTTTGCTCAGTGCATGGCTTTAGATCTCCCCAATTTGGGCACACCTCCTGTTAGGGGTGACAATTATTTTTAGGGTGGCACAGAGTGGGGAGCAGATACCCCTGGAGGATGAGCAATCAGGAATCATCCCTGGTAGAAGGGATTTCTTCACCAATGGTTGAACTCCAGTGTGAGGCAATACCAACTTTATTTTGCGTTTCATGGGCCCACCGACATTAAAAAATGGAATAAAAATAAAATTTCAAATTGCCACTTTCATATTTCCTACGAAAGTTTGAACATAAAGATTTTAACCCCCTTTTTATTCCTGATTGTATAAATTAGGCTGTTGTATTTTATCTTAAACAATGCCAGCAAATACAAATGCCAAAACAACAAAAAAATAGATACCTTTCACTATAATTTTTCACTGTAAGTCAGCGAATTGTTGTTGTTGTAAAATGCTGCTAATACTACTTAGGCAATAACGACATTCAATGTAAATCGGGAACCTTCACTGGCTGTGTGATCTATCACTCTGTCTTGGTACTCATATTTCGACAGTGATGCAGTATGTCAGAGCTAGGAAATGAAGGCTATTTCAACAGCTCAGCCGATACAGCATGGTTTAAGTTACTGTTGAAGCATGAGACTGTTGAAACACATGCAAAATTCGCTAAATTGTTCTGGAAGAAAAACCACAGCCACAACAAAATGATGACAATGTTAGATTTGAGGTGTATGTTAGCAGTTAAGATGTGACTTAACTTACAGTTTTTGACCTTGAGAAAATAGATCAATGTCAGTCATATTCATAGACTTCAGGTCCATCATCAGTTGCATATGTGGTATCAATTTAGAATGCCTAGCTATATTTCATGTTATATCATAATATACAGTATATAACCTGAGAAAATAGATTCAGTCAACTGGGATAGGCTTCTAGTCAGTCACCAATTGCACAAGTTTTATGAATCTGGAGAGCCTATCTTCACTCCTTTAAAAATTATTGCTAATGCTAAATTTGACCTCGATAAAACAGGTGAAGGTCAGTCAATTTCATTAGGCTTCTGATCCATCACCAGCTGCATATGTGGTATGACAAGAAAGATGGGTAAACAGAGAGACAGGTGACACGGGAAATTCAGTTCATTTTGGGGCATCATTACATATCATCTTCAAAGTCTAAATATTCTGTCAAAATGCACAAGAACACACCATTTTACTTCAATTGTAGAGAAGAAAAGCAACTCCGAGTAGGAATCACAATGTATTCTATATATTTTGCTATTAGTTATAGCATCTTCAGCAGTGAACAAAGTTACAAACAGCTCCATATGCACAGTATATATACAAGGCATAATGTGATCTTAGCCAATACGCATTTAGGTAAGCCAGTAAATTATATCAGGTTGGACAGATATTAAAATGCCGTCATTTTCAGAAATTGTTAAATGTTAAGCGATAACCTGACATGATCTACAAATGGTGTGATTCAGGTGTATATCTGTTACCATGATTCAGTCATAATATTGTCTGTAATATATTTAGGTCGACAAGGAATACACATAATTATTTGATAATATTATTAACTGTATGTTTTTTATGATTAATATGAACTTTTTTCTTGCTGGAATCCAGCCATTTGTTCCATATGGGCAATATTCTCATCAGCCTTCACCATTCAATATGAATGTGATACATGTACAAGTCCATGGTCATTGATACAGTATGGTGAAGGTGACCTGTAACACCAGTATACAAAATTATACCGAGCGCATTGAATCCTCACCACATGATGCTGAGGCAGATCAGAATGTCGGTAAAATCAGGTGTGTTTTGTAGAGGGTTCTCTCAATGATGATGCTATACTGTACACATACACAATATGAAGTGTTGATGTGTCGGGCCTATAGCACAAAATCACAAGCAAATTGGTACAACTAGGCACACAGGGTCTCATTTCTGCCGCTAACGTGTTGATTTGGGTGGGCGCATCCTCTCAGGGGGAGGTGGGGTTGGGAAGGGGCCTAATGTCTCAAGCAGTATTCAAGGTTTTCCATCAATATACTCTATTCCATACCCCAATATTTCAAGCACGTGAAATCAGACAAAACTTATGTGCGGGGAATGTGACTTCCACATTCCTGGCTGGACATGCTAGTGGGCAACCCTCAATCCCAGGTTAATTACCATTTATGGAGTTAACGTCCAACAAATGCAAAATTGAGCTTGGCATCCGGCCCTATGTTATTCAGTGATGTATTCTCCTACAATGTACGGACCCTGTTGCCTCGACGGAGGTCTTTGCGCTCATCCAGCGCTTGTTCGTCTGTGAATTGTACACCCGTGTTCTTTGTCAAGAAAGACGGAGGTATCCCAGCAGCCTTTGCGGCGGTCCCTGACAACTGCCGCGTGGGCTAAAGTGGAGCATAGCGACGTATTCACTATGCCCAACCAGACCGCGCTTTTCACCGTTAATTCGGATTTCCGCGCCTTTTGAGGTTCCTAATCGTTTGGAATCGATAAGATACCATTAATAATGTAACATTTAACAGCTCGAAGGATCAATTGTGTGGTAAAGACTCCAGGAAAGAGTAATAAACAGCTCTAAACAAACCTACGACAGCGAGCTACAGGGCGCTTGCCCAGCCGTCAAAATCATTGGGTTAACACAGCGGTAACACCGTTATTGTCAGCATATAGCACGGATAATCGGTTTTACTTTTCCCCCTTGTGTTTTCATAAGGCTGTTAATTATATAGATTCAATGATTCACTTACTGATTGACTTATTGATCAAGAAATGGCAAATAACTAAATAACGCAGATATATACTTGTTTTAGCAAAATCCCTTCACCGTTATTGTCAGCATATAGCCCTTCACGGATAATTTGTTTACTGTTTTTTCTTCTCCTATTTTACAGCTGTCAATATGTCTTCAGAACAAAACATTGTTCGTTTTTTCGGCAAAAAAAAGAAGATAATGAGATGGCTATGCGGGATCTCCATGCTTGTTCAGCGGTCAGCCATAAGTGAAAAAAATTATAAGTCTCCCTGACGTGTGCCGATTGTTGCGAGAGAGAAAAAAGCTTTGACAAACCAGAATTCAAACGTTATCTTTCAAGATCACTCTCCCGTGGAAAGGGATGATCTGTTAATGGAAATCCTGACTAAACGGGGACAAAAGTCCATGAATACATACATAAATGTACTCCAAGAAACAGAAAACCATGATGTCCTGGAGATGTGTACGAAAACCACTCCGTCTTTGGCATTCGACAACGTACAAAAACAGTTCGGCGATGAACAACCCTGTGCATGAAACACGCATTGTATTTGTTACCTCTGATGTTTACGGTAAAAGAAAATAACTCGTTACCTGTCCTGACGGACAGAGAACTTAAGCTGTTCTACTTCAATCAGAGTTTATCACAGGTGAACGAAGATGTCGTAGTTGACCAGTGGCTCGCCAAAATATCGATTTACTCTGGCTCTCACAGTTCCAGTGTGTAGCATGGCGTGAAAAAAAAAAAACAACAACAACTGAAAACGCAGGAGGTGAAAGACAATTTACCGGTGCTGATGAAAAGGTTTCAGAAACTTGAGAAATGATTTCTATCCCAGTACATTTAGCTGTATTACACAATAAACTGTTCTGTTATATTCAATACATTGCGTTTTCTGAATAAAAACAAAACAAAAACACAAGTATTACAGAAGCTCGGATACCTGTATTATAACAAATCAGGATCCAGTGATGTAGCACTTTCTCGATTTGGAATTCACATTCCGAGAGAGAGACGTGGTGTACAGAGAAAAACGGGCGAGGGTGAAAGAAAACAGTAACAAAGCAGGGTTAGTAAGTTTGCATGTATAAGGTAGTACTTTATTGTTATCTCCCTAGCATAATCCGTGGCGTGTCCGACTCCTCCTACTCCTCCTCCTCCTCCTCCGCTTTAGTCACTGCACAGCGGGTCGCATATGTGTGGCGCGGGATAGGGTGGGGCGAGAGACCTGGGGTTTTCTCAGAAATAAAACTGATCATACTGCATGCATATTTATGGTTCTATTTTCACGATTTTTTTTCGCAATTACAAGCAAGCATCGATATTGAAAACATGCACCTCATGTGATGAGCACTTTCTCGATTTGGAATTCACATCCCGAGAGAGAGACGTGGTGGACAGAGAAAAACGGGCGCGGGGGAAAGAAAACAATAACAAAGCAGGGTAAGTAAGTTTGCATGTTTTAGGTATTACTTTATTATTATACTCAATTATGCTGTAACATGTCATATACAACAACGGTTGTTCGACGCCAAGACAGGGTACAATCAGTCTATATTGACGCTGTAAGACGGTCACAATGCGTATACGGGTTAAAATAACGGTGGTTCTTGGTACAGGGGAACGGGCTCTTAGAATTTCATCCCCATCACAAAAAAGGCTCTATGGTTTCGGGAAATAATTTCTCAAACGTCTTCAAGCGCACGAAATCTTCCAGGACCTTCGAAGTTGTGAAATCTAATTCTTTCTGCATGTATCGCGTGGTATTTTTGACTTTTTAGTAAAGATCGTCCTGACGCAGTTCATTTGTCACTTTGACATGTTTCAAATAAAGGTCCGTCAAAGTCTGCGTGATCTCTGCGTGCATGGGCGTATAGGCTGCCTGGAAAACTGGAAACGATTTTCGTTCTACGTTGTCCCCCTGCATGTCGACGGATCGGTTCACCACAATGCCCCCAAAACTGTTGTCATCGTCGTCCGCATCCACCTCTTCGTCATTGTCGTCATCATCGACGTTACCGTCAACATCGTCGTCATCGCTGGGTGGGTCGCTGGAAACGTCATCTGGTACATCCAATTATCTCGAAAACATAGCTATGAAAACAGGACTATCGATGCTTTCAGGTCGGTATCGTTCTGTCGAATGACGGTTATCGAGAGCGAATATTTATTCTCAATTATCCTTTCGAACAAGTTTCTTTTGAGCGATAGCTCTAGCGTACGCGTCCTCCCAGCTTATGTAGGGAGTTTTCAATCCACAGGCTGTTCTATATGCATGTGCATGGGGTCATTGACCAGAGATTTCATACCCGTAACGAGTTTCAAGTACTGGCCGCTTAAACATCCTCGCAGTCGAGGGGTCAAGGCATTATGCGGCAGGATTTCGGATTTCTTCCTAGAATATTCTTTGCGCTGAAACTCTTTTTCTTTCGCTTCGAGTATCTTCTCCACTTCACTGTACATAATGGTTTTAAAAAGCTGTCGCCATACCGCTTTATCGAAGTATTCGTCGGGGAATCCACAGACTGGCCTTGCCTAAAACTTGACTGTATCTCGGTAGGTACTGGATGTATATATAATGTTCGCTCTGTCTCCCGGGACTAGGTGTATGCTTTTGTAGGGAGTTTTGTTGACAGATCGGCGTTTTTACGGGAATGGGTGACCCTCGGTAGCCGTCGATCTGTTGCTTGAACGTTATCGGATGTTTCGGGTGGATATCAAATGTCGTTTGTCTCGGGAACCCGAGAGACCTGTTGAGTCGGTTGATGTGATAGCAAGGGGTAGGGGCCTACACGAGTCCATAAATGGATGGCTGTTGGCTCTGTCTGTGCTGTCCTCAGCACTTATAGGGCGAACTGGAGGGTGTCTGGTTCCATGCTGCTTCAAAGATTTGTTCTTAGAAGCAGCAGAAACGGAACTAGGCGGGGTGGTGCTTAGTTGGTTCATCGAGATATGGCTGAAATAATGTTGAAAGCAACGTTAAATCCTATTCACTCACTCACTCACTCAATCTGCGTGTGTCGGGGGTTTGGGTTTTTAAATCGACGAACAGATACCCATATAGGGGCGAATCAGAGCTCTGTGAAACGTTTGCATGAAATAGTCCACGTTTTGGGGAAAAATTGGTCTCCCGATGACCCGGATGTCTGTCGATGGGGTTGTTGAAAAGAACGAAGTAATGACAGTTTAGGGCGATATCCTTAGACGACTTACCCTGGGGCAGATAGATGACGGAGAGATGGCGATGATGGGACCATTCGGTGAATTGGTCCTCGTTTTTCGAATTTTTCTTGGCCACGCCCATCAGGTCATTGAGTACGATTATATTGATCTGGGTGGAATCGAAGTAATATGTTTCGTCCATATCGTGAGGAATTCCTGGAACATCACTTTGTTTAATCGCGTATTATCGTACGCAGGTTGCCTTTGACTATAGCACCAGATCACACGGGTATAGCTGATGGGCCATTCCTCTAAGAAAGATCACCCAAGACGTCTTCCACGCCCTGTTGAGCCGCTCACTGTCATCGTATAAGGATGCTTTACTTTGCGGGGTGGACTCATAGAGGGTAGATTCGGCGTTATCTCTTGGTTATGCCTCAGATGAACATGTCACAGCACATTAGCTCGACGAGAGAGTGTCTTCTGACAAAACGTACACGTACTTGACATGTGTATGCTAGGAGGGTAGATACACACTGACTAATAGTTTGCAAACGACCTTATATGACCACACACTCATATCTCACTGACTCCCTCCCTCATTCACTCACTCACGAATTCACTCACTCACGAGCTCACAACCATCGGGAGATTGGAGTACACTGGGATATTTTTCACCTTCTTGCAAAGTTCTCTGCTATTATTGTCCTATAGAGTAGCCTTCATTCTCTAGTTATAAGTAACATTTAGTATGACATAATCATACAAAAAATTCTGCAATATCTGCTATATTTTTTCCGTAGAGTTTTTTTTAAGTTTTTAAAAAGTAGAAAAATGTCCCAGTTTGCCCCGGATATGGGTGCGCTGCGACACCCACGGGGGTGCTGTGGAAGATTAATCTAAATACATTTTAATTAAGTATATACTAATATGTTTCACTGGAGTTTAGAAGATTCAACAGCGATGGTTAAGTTAGTTGCAATTTTAGACCCCTGCTTTACATAACATATTTCAGAGGCAAAATTCGCGGGAAAATATATTTTGTGAAATTCTCGTGACAATGAAAGCATTTGATTAGCTATTACTGATATCTAGGAAACAGAATAATGCACTTTAGTAGCATTTTAGGATGAAAGTAAATTTCACCATTTGAGTACTATTGTCCCAGTGTGCCCCGGCAAGAGTCTGCCAGTCTGCCCCGGGTGCATGATATATTCCGTTTTATGAAAAAAAAACTAACACATACATCTGATATATTAAATCGATATATTTAAAGTTTACCTTTGTCCATCCTCTCTCAGTAGTAATAAAACAGCAATGAAGTACTGCTGAAAACTTAGTATAACAATATATCATCCTCAGTCCTAAAGAATTACTTGGACTGCTCAAAAACAAAAAGTTGTATGGGGGTGGTGGCTTTCTGCTGATAATAATGTAATGTGCTTCCTCTCCTTGACATAGGAGCTAGACGGCTTGTCCCACTGTGCCCCATGTCCCCCTGTACCCCAATCTTATACAAATACAAATTAAAGCAACCTATGATATACAATGACGTTATTTATATATGCAAGAAAACGAAGTACAAGTGCAAATTGTACTTTATTATTTGAAGCAATGTCAGATATTTTCCAAGATTATCGTTTCGTGTTCTTTGAATGTATTGTTCTCTTACTAGTCAATGAACACAAAAATACAAACGCGCAAAACATCCATTTCACTGGTACTTGTTCATTCTCCATTTCCGGTGAACAAACGTGACCCCGTCTCAGCGTCTATCATAAAGTCACTTGCGCAATTGACATCGAGCGCTTTGCTGACGTCCACTGCGCAGTTTTCTTTTCAAATTCCAAATTCGACCACATAGATAGGTCTAAAGTCTGTCCGACTTTGGTAGGATAGATTATGTTGCGCTTATACTCGTTCGTCTTCCAGCGCCGAACATGAATTTTACTTTGTCCTTGGTAGAAGCTGTAACCCAGGTACACGTCATCTGACAACAGCAAAGGGTCAAAACGTACGGATACCGTACAGTCTTTATACTGGGTAAAGGGTAGGAGTCGGCCACATCTTTCCTCCCGATGATATCCACACATGCGTGTCCGTCAGAGGTCCTCACATTAGCGAAGACGTTGTACCCTAAATGGATCCCAGTCACACGTCTTTAGCCGACATCACCGATTGAAGTCTTCTTGAGGCTTCTTCCAGGCTGTAACAGTTGGGTTGATGTAATGTTCCCAGCCGTTTGTAGAGCTTCCACAAACGCATGAAAGGCTTTCGGACCTCGTTTAGGTATGAAGTTGAACAGATGACGGACTCGTTCACTCGTTGTCTTCACAACCATAATTTTTTCGTACATTTCCATCGTTACCGGTACTATCTTATTTTGTCTAAGCAAATGACATATTGTGCACACACATGTCACCTCTTAGACGAGAATGACAAGGTTTGTGCGAAAAGCTCGTAGGTGGACCTTTTCTATCGTGTTACCAGTGGCGCGTTCGAGTAGTAGCAACCCACACAGCATATTCCATCGGTCCACCAGTGGCCCACCATCCGCTGTACTGGTGGCCCCGCCGAAGGACCACTAAAGTTTGCTCATCGGCCCACCGGTGGCCCGATTACTTCGGTCCACCAGTGATAGCCACTTCTGTCCCGACGGTCGGTTCTCCACTGGAGGTCCATTGTTGGCCACCGTTGAAGGACCACTAAAGGTTTGCCCATCGGCCCACCGGTGGCCCGATTACTTTTCACCAGTGGCTGCCACTGTTGACCCAATTGTTGGCTTGACAATGGCTGCCACTGCTCACACGGCTGTGGATCAATCTTGCGATGCTGTAAATACTCTAATAATGCAATGATAGGAAGTGATTTCTCCTGTGATTGTATTATTGGAGTATTTCCAGCATCGCAAGAATGTTTCTGACTGATCAACAGCCGAGTGAGCAGTGGTCAGGTTAGGACCAACCGTCACAGTTCGGTATATCAATATCTGATATTACCACGATCGGTTGCACTTTTAATGATAAATTGATAGTTGGAATATGACACTAATATCTATTCGCATCTCTGAAAAAAACCGTTGCGGAGTTTACATTCACGGTTTTGCATAAATTAATTTATTTCGAAAAAACCTCAAACGCGCAAGTTTTCATACTTTCTCGGTGTATTTTCTTTTAAAACATGCTACCAATAATTAATCAATAACATGAAAATATGCGTCAAATAATAAAACTTCATTTCAGGATCGTACTTTTAGAAATTTCGTTAGATTAAAAATCTCACAGTTCGGCAGAAAACATGATTTTGAGAATACCTTCTACAAAACAATTTTGCCGATGATGAAATTCATAAACGCATAGTTTGGTCAGTAGGTGCAAGCATTCCATGTGAGAAAACGGAAATAAAAATAGAACTTTTACCAGAATCCACGCATAGTCACTTTTTAGCTAAAAGTGAATTTTCAGGAAATGTTTTTCATATTATAGAATTCTATCTATCTCAGGATTTGAAGCGGCATTATACGGATATTTTTTCGTCAAAAAGATTCATTTCACTACCGGAATTATGAAATATTCGTTAAAAAAGGTATGGGAAGGTATGGGTTGGTCCTAACCTGGTGGTAGCCATTCCCCGAATTCCTCAAATATTTATCACATCCAATATTTAGATAAATACAATCATTACAGTAAATTAATCACCCTCTGAAATCATTCAAATGATTACGAAATAATGGATTATTTGTGATTTTGGATTTCAGAGAGTGATAAATTTAGTTTAATGGTTGTATTCTGTCCAAAAATTGCATGAGCTTGAAATATTCGAGGATTCAGCGTACTTTCAACTAGACAATCAGCTGCACCTACTATAAAAGATGACATGATGTGGGGTTTTTTTTGAGAAGTAACATTTTCACCAAGGAAGGCCCGGGCCATTTTTCAGTTCAGAAAATGATGATAAATGAGTAATCTCATTTTTTTGCCAGCTTTCATATCGTAGACTTTATTTCAGTCGATTGTCATGACACACAGAATGAAATAAAATCTTCGAGAATTTTATATTCAAAACAACATTCTCGGCATAAAATGTCCACGATTAATTTTTTCAAATGTTTTCAATGTTTTTAATGTTGTGCAGGGCCGCGAGTGTCATGCACCCTGGCTTGGTCAAGGACTCCCGGCGTCGGGCGGTCCGGTACCTACGCAGTGCCAAAATCTATTCTGTATAGCCTAATCCTTGTCTGTGCTTCTACAATATTCAGTGAATATTAGGCGAACACAAAATAAATATATTCCTCTCATTGCAAATTGTCCGGTAATGAGTGAGTCAGTCAGTTAAAGTCCTTTCTCCGGCAAATAAGGAGAACCATTGACATTAGAACCCTGATTTTTGACATGAACGTGCATTAGGGGGACTGATATCAACAAGTTCTGAGCTGACCTACTTTTGATGAAAATTTGACTTCCTTAGGTGACCTATAAACCTCGAAATTGGCAAAGTCTTAGGTCTAGGTACACACTTAAATCATATCAAACCCTACTTCGTAGGTCCTGTGACGCCACACTGCCATGCCATGTACATTTCATATTTTTCTTTTAAAATTTCAAATGGGATTTCATTCGATGATATTATATTACCGGTACGTCGTAGATATTTCTGACATGTTGTACCATATTTCATGTTAGTAACTTAATTGAAATCATTTTTCTAATAGGCGCTGTCTGTCCAGTGCCACAGGTTTAACAAAATTTCACATTTCCTTTATTTATCATTTCTCAGTTCAATTTCTTTACCAACATTATACTTTTACATATATTTTGAGATTGCAAGTTTTCTCAGGTCTAATTAATACAGTATAGCCCTCGTCGAATGTAGCGGAGTTTGTTCTTTAACAAAGGCAAACGGTCTGTCTAGGCAGCTACTATTGACAGACACACATAAAAGACATATTTTCTTAACAAATTTGCCAAATCATTTAAGTGGGCCATTTGATTTTTTTACTTCTTTTTTTAATAAGTGGGCGAATGCGTCAGTCGACATTCATGGAATAGAGTTCCCGCCCCTTGATGTAGTTCTCCAGCGTATTACCTCACATGCGAGCGGGTGGATGGAAAAAAAAGATGGAAAGAACGTGATTGTGACGGAATATCAGCTCCCAGATGTCGATTTTTTCGGCGGTAATATCTCACCTGTTCGGTGTAGGAGCGAGGGAGGACTTCTCCATCGATGACAACTCTGGGGAACTGAAACATTGTGGGCCAGAAACGAGGTAACAAAACGCGGTAAAATCAGTTGTCAAAACACTCGTGAGTCAAATGTCAAGAAAACAAAACAAAAAATAACAATAATATTATCAACAACAACAGGTGGTCAAGTTTGATTTCTTCAGTCTCGTAGGTAAAACGTAACTAACAGAAGTTCAAAACAATAGGCTATGACATGACCTCTTTTGCCTGCAAAATTTATTTATAACAAAAACAATATTCGGGGGCGGGCGCACGTCATAAATTTTCACTCCAATTAAGCCGTGGTTGTGAAATAACTTTTTTTGTTCTGATAAAGAACTTGACATATGAGGTGACCATTTGGCACTGAAAATAGGAGACCTACTTTCGTCAAAAATCCATAAAACACCTTAGGGAAAATACCTCGATCAGGTATAGGCCTATGTCCATTTTCGTTTCTATATATTTATGAAAAAATCCGACTTTCACACATACCTCGGAAGGCATGGATCTGTTAACCCTATCTGGCTTGGCCGATTTGGGGTGTACCAGGGGGGTGGGGAGGGAGGGTATGGGGGTGTGATAGCCAAGTTTACATGGGTTCATTCAGTCCCACTACGCCATGCTTCCTCTTTCTGAACTCACATGTACACTCCGGGACCACTCGGCTTCATGTGCCTTACCGTTCAACTTCTATCCGGCGATAAAACAACCCCTCCCCACTCTCTGTCCACTGCTTTTATTGAGTACGGCAAATAGTTTGATTGCCGTGAAGAGCTTATCCATCTGCAATCATTCTTCAAACATCAACGGCCATTTGAATTTCTTCTGGATACCACCATTGTCTTCATACGGGTCACATGATCTGCATTGTGATACGTTACGATACAACGCGAAAGTGCCAATCAAATTGAATTGGGTCATAAATGTTGTACCAACATTCAGGCCATGTTGTACCAACATTCAGGCCATGTTGTACCAACATTCAGGCCCTAATCTAGCTTCTATCAGCATAGGATCCCGCTGTTGCCCTTTTTTTTTTTTAGAAATCACGACTGAATATTTGTTTCCATTTTAACTATGTATGACAGTCTTTTTTAGTTGCTGGACCTATAAGACCAGTTCCAACATGCGATCAGGGAGCACCATTTTGTAATCGCCCGCCCCCCACCACCTCAACCATGTCAACCAAACCCCAGGGCCGTAGCCAAGATTTACTGAGGGGTGGTTCGCCTTCACTCGAAAAGGGCACATCAGGGGGTTCGCTGTATGGGAAAAGGGGCAAATAGTTTGGAGAGGGCATTTATATGAGAAAATATATATAAAATTTCCGAAGGTGGGGTTCGCCCGAACCCAGAAAACTCCCCTTGGCTACGGGCCTGAACCCCATCCCCCCAGCTCACTGCTAGGCTCATTCACCACGTGCGACTTGGCATGCCCATCCAGGCGCTTGCCAACTCCTGCCCTTTATTTCTGGATTAGGCCCTAACATTCCATCAGTAGATCAGCGTTTCCTTGACCTCATGTGACATTTGGCATGTGACCTCATGGGAGCATTTAGTAACTTTTCTGGGTCTTTTTGGAATGCTGGGAAGTAGTTATCGGCATCTGTGAAAACGAGAAATTTGTTCATATATTTGGCAAAATATACGCTTAAAGTGGTGAAATTTTTAGTGTAAAATATGATCAGATTGTTGGAGAATATATCGAAGTAGTTTTCTCTGTGTGGCAATTTAAAAATGGACTTTCCGAGTGTAAACAAAGTAGGCGACTGTCGATTTTGAGGCGGGTTCATGCGGTCAAAATAAAATTCCATTCAAACATTGAATCAGAAAGTTTGCAGGACAGCCTGATCCAAACATCTTGTTAATTAGAGATTGTCAGATCTGAGATATCACTGCGAGTTTCATGGGTGGTCACAAGTAACCATGGCGAAAACTACTCACCGCCGATATCTGGTTCCGGGCCTGTAGCTTCTTTTAACTTTTTCCCAATTCGAATAGGATGAGATTCCCCCTTTCATGTTTTATTCAACGCTTGTACTTGTCTTAGTTAATGAAATACAAAACTCAAGTGTTACGTTTTGTTGCAGGTGCTTGCGGAAGGTCTTCAGGGTGCACTCCAATGAGTCGGACCGACTAGGCCATGATGACATAGGACCAGCTCTTGATGACCTCCAGCTCTTCCCATCTTCATCTCAAAGTAAGTACACCATGGCATTGGTGAACTATGTCAACAATATAATCAGGGTCGTATACAGGCCGATTTACATACCGTTTACCGGTGTCCAAATTAACACGCCCTAGAGCGAAAAAACCCAAGTTAGAGGACGTAAAAAAAGTTATTGGTACCTACATGTAACAAAAGTAAATCAAACCAGACGAAGCTCTTTTTGACGATATCTAACCATGTATTTTTTTGCTGATCAACCGTTGAACGCTGGAATGTTTTGTATTACTCTCTCGCGTCAAGCAAATATAGCATTGCATGTTGTAGATTGAGACACGACAATTTGTCAGAGTTGTACATCACTGTTTGAGAGCTAACAAATTGTCGTGTTTCACTCTACAACTCGTAATACTTGTTTTATAATACCGAATGTTCGATAAACAATAATTGGGTAATAACATGCCGGTGCCATTACGATGATGAACAAGTGACAGCGGAGGAATGACTTGTATGCTGGACAATGAAAGACATTCGATGGCAGTATCCCTCTGTGTAAGAATAATAAAAAGACGTGCCGATCGACTTTCGGTTCCTGGAAATGTGCATAATTTGTGCTGATCGTTGTCTCCAAATTCAGACAACCACAACACCAGAAGCTGTTTCGTTTATTGAAACCAAATTTTATTAGCAAAGAATAGGCTGTTCAAGGAGACTTATTTTACCATCGACCCTCTGTTGTTTATTGACAACAACAGCAATGCCACATTCCATCGCCACACCAAAAAGTTTTGAAATGGTAATATGCTTTTCACGGGGCGATGTAGGCCCGTAGGGACTAATGGTCCTGTCTTGTAGTCAGCACCAGCTCTGTGTCTTGCTAACACAGCAAAAGATAGAGTTCTTACACGACAAGAAAGAGGTCTGAAACTTCCTTCTTTAGAGTGTCCAGGTTTCTGTGTTTTTAATGTTCACGTATAGTTGCAGGTCTGATATGTTTAAGTTACATTTCCATTTATCTAATTTTATGCGTGTTTTCGTTCATTTTCCAGTGGCACTACTTTCGTGCTCAAAATATGTCGTCTGCTAAACCACAGATTTTGGGAGGCGCATGTTGAGTGATTTTGTGGGACTAACTCATTCTCATTAGAAAGCGTGTTTGGGCAGTAATTTAGTATTAAATAATACCAGTATAAGTGTAGAAAACAATGGGATATTTCACTTTGCCTGTATTCATTTACATTTTCATGAAATATGTGTGTTGAGTTACAGTTTGGAATTTTCGCCATTTAAGCTTACCCCTCAAGACCCTCTGCATTATCTTTTTATAGTAAGTTTCTAAAACCCAGTGGTGGTCAAATCATTTACGTAATAATTTCCCTGTATTCAGAAATGTTTTCTTTCCATTCTACTTCTGAAATATTCATGGAATGTTGCAACCATTTCCCCCTGATCTACAGAAAGAGCTCTGCATATCACAGTTTTGAAGCTGTAAGGTGACAGGGGAGTTAACCAAATATAACTGTAATATACTAGGGAGGAGGTACATGAAACAATATGATGTCATGAGAGGATGCATCCCAGCATAGCTCCAGTCCATCTAACCATGAGGATTTTACATTGTATCTCAATACTCATTTTTACCCCTCGGCCAATTTTGGCCATGGGGTATTGTCGTCTTGAACGTCCGTCTGTTCGCACATCAGTACGTGAGCGAGATAGACGGAAAACGGTTCCACTGAAGAATTCCAAATTTGGTATGCTTATTTACCTAGTCAAGGACCAGAAGCCTATTGAATTGGGACCTGATTGGGTGGAAACCTTGGCGGCCATCTTTAATTTTATGCAAAATGGATAATGATCCATATCTCGGAAACCATTCAACTGTTCAATACGAAAGTTAGTATACATCATCGATACATCAAGCAACCAAACCGGCTTTTCTGATTAGCTGGAAATCCTGGAGGCCATCTTTAATTTATGCAAAATCGATAATGATACATATCTCGGTCACCATTCAATTGTTTTATATGAAAGTTGGTATACATCATCGATGCATACAGATACTTTAAATCGGGACCTGATTGACTGAAAACCTTGGCGGCCATCTTTAATTTATGCAAAAACTTTAATGATATATATCTCTGATATCATTTAAGTGTTCTATACCAAACTTGGTATACAGCATCGATGTATCAAGAGACTTGCAATGAATAACCACATCAGTTGTTCCTCTGAGTGGAGAGAAGGATGGGCGGCCATCTTTAATTTATGCAAAATCATTAATGATCTCGTTCTCTGATACCGTTCAAGTGCTCGATGTAAAATTTGGTATACATCATCGATGCATCAAGAGACTTACGACAAATGACAGTTCTGGTTTCTCTGATTGGGCGGAAACCTTGGTGGCCATCTTTAATTTATGCAAAATCATTAAAGATGTATATCTCTGATACTATTTCAGTGTTCTATACGAAACTTGGTATACAGCATCAATGTATCAAGAGACTTTCAATTAATAATCACATTAGTTCCTCTGAGTGGCGGGAAGGATGAGCGGCCATCTTTAATTTATGCGAAATCATGAATGATCTCTATCTCTGATACCGTTTAAATGCTCGATGTAAAATTTGGTATGCATCAAGAAACTTATGTAATGAAAACCGGTTTATCTGATTGGACGGAAACCTTGGGGGTCATTCCTAATTGCAAAATTTTTGATAATCTGTATATTTGTGACTTGACTGCTTGGTGTTCCTGACATCTTGGTTCAAATTGAATACATTATGAATGTACCCAGAGCCGAGGGGTTTTCAGATGCGCAGCTTCATATTGTTATTTACTGCTGAAGGATATGCTTTCGATTATCTGAAAAAAGTGAAAATTTTTACAAATATTGGTAACATGCAGTGAAGACATTATTTTATCATTTCATCAGGTTGGTTTCATAATAAATGTCTGTCCCAGCATTTTTAAAAAAAATATATATATGTGTACAATTACACTAATGCACTAGAGATCCTTGTTGAGAGGAATGTGTGAGACTACAAGTGTGGCTCTTCGCCATGCATGCCATGAGATGGAACATCAAAGAGTTAGTGGAATTATTCCAACAGCCTATTTTACATTTAAATAGCCCCGTTTCAGTGCCTAAGACTCTAGTTAAATTTATATGGGGTGGGGGTCCGAATAGAATAAAAAGAAATACCAAATGGCAATATTCAGTATTATTGTGATGGGAACTGCATATGGTACATGCTAACTCCTTCAATCAGGCTCTAAATCTAACATGGATATATGACAGATATTACATGGCTGTAAAACTGGTTGGTCAACTTTGCTAATTAGAATAGAGGTACATGTAGGTGAGTTTGTTGATAGAGTTCTTGTGTATGGTATTTACTATATTGATCTAAATTTGCCAAATTTAAAGAACACTTTTTGCAGTGAGGGTTTTACCTATTGGAAGGAATTTGTCATTGTCAAGTATCTATAGATACAGACAATTTTCATACACTTCAAATATGGTACAACCCTCGCTTCAAAATTGGTGGAAGACCGGTTTTCTATAGATTGTGCGCTGAAAAAGATGTTCTATGTGACCTATTAACCCTTTCACCGACTCACCCTTGGGTTTGGCTTTTCTCTGGCTAGGTGTACATTTTTTATCACAGGGAATGATCGGTGAAAAGGTTAAATGAAAATGGTGAATTTATGAATCATGAGAGTTTTTGTAAACATTTTGGGTTGAAGCAAATTTTTGATACCTTTTAAGATATTCAGTATACTTCAGTGTTTAGTCTTGACCCCAACTGTTTGGATGACACGGTTCAGTTTCCCAATGATTCTATACATGTAGCGTATGTTGTATATTAAGGCATGTTAAAGGAACGAGGAATATTTATGCAGTGTTAGTAAGCAAATATAAAATTGAACACACAAGGTCGAAACAGACTTGGGAATTTATTATAGCACAATGCTATTCTATGGATAACAACTTCTTTATTGCTGTGGAGCAATCCATCTGTGGTTATCCATAGAATAGCATTGTGTTATTTACGCCAACTTCTAAATGCCTATCAAAGGAATTTATTATAGGCCAAAAGACATGTGAATGGTGGAAAAATGTAAGCTTATACCTGTTTCCAGTAAAAACCACAACTGATGTGAAATTACAAGATGGTTCCTGTATAGAATTATACATCAAATTTTGATCACAAACTCTTTCCTGTATCAAATTAAAATACAAGACAATGACTTTTGTACATTTTGTAATACACAAAAGGAAACAATCATTTATTTTGAGATTCATTGTATAGAAACTGTTGCTTTTTGGCATACCTTAGAACAGAATATTTATGATAGTACTGACATACAATCTCCCTAGTATAATCCGTGGCATGTCCGACTCCTCCTCCTCCTACTCCTCCTCCTCCTCCTACCCTGCTTTACTCACTGCACAGCAGGTCGCATAGGTGTGGCGCGGGATAGGGTGGGGCGAGAGACCTGGGGTTTTCACTATCTCAGATTCCATGGGCCAGACTTGCACCCTACAGTAGAATGGGTCGACTGTGCATGCGCGATGAGTAGTGCGCGATGAGTAATATAGAAAGGGCACTCGGGTCGCATAAGTGTGGCGCGGGATAGGGTGGGGCGAGAGATCTGGGGTTTTCACTACCTCAGATTCCATGGGCCAGGCTTGCACCCTACAGTAGAATGGGTCGTCTGCGCATGCGTGATGTGTAGTGCGCGATGAGTAGTATAGAAAGGGCACGCGGGTCGCATAGGTGTGGCGCGGGATAGGGTGGGGCGAGAGATCTGGGGTTTTCCAGTGCTTCGGATTTGAAAAATCCAGAAGAGCTAAAAATCGCTCTTCTAATTTTGTCAAGAAGAGCGATCACGCCTCTAAAAAAAAACCCTTCTAAAAACTAGAGCTATTTACGAGAATGGGGATGTAGCTAGTAATTCCCATTTTATGATTCTTCTTGCAAGAAAAGTATTAGTATTAATTTCAAACTTCTTAACATTATGAAATGCGACATCAATATTATATGACAATCATGTATGAAATGTTGATAATAAACGTAAGCGAAACCAGTTATCCCTGATGTGTTTCATTGTTATCCCTTTATTTCTTTCTGTGCCTTTCCTCGGATTCTGCGATGTTTGATTTTGCCAATGTTTTGCGCAGTTTGCGCCAAACTTCTGTTACGGTACCATGCCGTTATCGGCCGTATACGATAGAACACCACCAGTGTTCCGCCTTTTAAATGTTTCTAGTCTAACTGTTGGTGGAAGTTTTGTAGCCATTTCGCTTATTCGCGGCCACAATCGATCAAACAAATCCCAAAATCAGACGAGCGCGCCAACAACAATATGTCCGTCGACACATAAACACACAGCTGTATCCGCCGCTGTGATTGGTCAGTATTTACACACAGCTGTAGAAATTTAACCAATTATAAGCGAGGATGTTTCGGTCCTCGGTTAAATCCGAACCAAGTTTAACTCCTTTGCCAGAAGAGCTCGCACACTTCCGGATTTTCGTGATCGAAACGTCTTGCGTTTTCATGGAAACTTATTAGAGGTAAATAAAGATTATTCCATACGATAAATTCAAGAAGCGCGAAAAAAAGAGCCTCTAAATTTTGATTCAGGCGCGCGATTGAGCGCTTTCGCTCTCGCGCTTCTTAAATCCGAAGCACTGGTTTTCACTACCTCAGATTCCATGGGCCAGGTTTGCACCCTACAGTAGAATGGGTCGACTGCGCATGCTTGATGTGTAGTGCGCGATGAGTAGTATAGAAAGGGCACACGATCTCCCTAGTAGATATAACTTATGGAATGTAATATAATATTTGGGTCAAAGTCAACAAACAATGTTAAAAACTTGGTCTTGTTGGCAAAATTTCAAAACAGAAAACCAAACTTGAAGGCTTTTTTTGCAGAACTGAAATAGTATTATAGAATAGAACAAAAAATATGTTCGAAGAAAAGACTGGGGTGTCTGGGTCAGTCTAGTAAGTAACTGAGATAAATACCAGACTATATATCAGATGCACAAGAATGTTTCTGGGTGTTTCTTTGATTAGGTGTTACCGTTTGTGTGACATCCATGACAAAATATCAACCTACTTTTTTCACAAAATATTTCTTTTCTATAGATTAACTGATTGTTGAGGTTCATCAATAAATTTGTTTAAAGATAATGCATCACCCGATTCAAAAGAAATAAGCTAGTTTTATCATGCATATTGAACTTGGTGTTGGACAAACGAGGACAGACAAAAATGAAGTTTTATGCATTTTCTCCATGATT